>JAXCHB010000325.1:3272500-3277500 GCA_036926305.1 Uropetala carovei
TTACTTAAAAAATAAAAAGTTTTAATGATGCTTAACATTGGAATCGGTGACAAAATGGGAGCATAAAAAAAACAATAAATTAAAGTGTATTCCTAATATAAGACGCATGTAGATGCCGACATTACATTATTAGAATTATTACTGCAGCGTATTAAGTTGTTAATCCTGTACGCTTAACAAAAATATTGATGATATTATAACATTCACTTTCGAAACGTTTGGTTATATAAACTGATTAACAACGTCAACAAAAAGGGGCAACATTTATGTAGTTTGTAATTAATAGAAAACGGAGGGTGTCTCAAAACGACCGCATCCAGTGGGATAAAGATTCTGGGCAAAAACATACACAATTTTCTCGTGTTTCGTGCGACATCATCCGACCCCTTAACCGAGCTCTATACATTACTCGAGGCGAGAAGACTCGACGGATAAAAAAAGAGGTTTGTGTGGGTTGGGTTTGACAGAGCAGAGGACGATTGATATGATAGAGGAATAGGGGTGTGGGTGAAGGTGTAAGGATAGGTTTTGAGAGGGCATCTATAGGCGAGAGGGTGGATAAGCAAAAAGGGAATGAATTGCTTTCAGTCCGGGGTTGAAAGATAGGGTTCGGAATAGGGAAAAGGGATCGCGCAGCGGGAGAGGAGGAAGAGAGAGAGAGAGGCGCGAGATAAGAGGGTACCGGAGGCGAGAGAGAGAGAAGCTGAGGGAGGCAGTCGAAGGAGGCAGAGTTATTGTGCGAGGGAAGGTAAAAGACGAAGGCTATGGAGAGATGGAGGAAGAGGTTGAGTTGGGAGAAGGGATGGAGGAAGGGAGGGGATGGAAGAGAGAAAGAGAGGGAGAGAGTGGGTATCGTAAAGGAAGATAGGAGGGAGAAAGAGAGTGAGAGAGAGAGAGGAATCGAGAGAGGAAAAGAGGGGGGACTAATGAGGGGAGGAGGGAGAGGGAGGGAAGAAGGAATGAGGGAAAAAGAGAGGAAGCGAGAAAGGGTGGGGGAGAGTGTGTGAAAGAACGAGAGAGAGAGAGAGGATAGGAGGGCGAGATGTGAGGAATGAGGGAGGGTAGAGGATAAGGAGGGATATAGAGGAGGAGCAGGAAGAGAAATAGTGAGGAGAGAGGGAGGGATGGAGAGAGAAGAAAGATGGAGAAAAAGAGTGAGATGAAGGGCGAAGCAGAGGTAGAGAAAGGTAGGAAGGGGAGGAGAAAGTGAGGTTGGTAGTTCGGGTGAAGAGAGAGAGAGAGAGATACAGTAAAACTTGCGAGAGGTGGAACCACACGGGGCCGGCCTATTCTTCCCTCTTTCGCAGGTTTTCCGCCTTAGAATAATTTACGCAGCTCTTTCCTTTTGGTAGATTGTAATTAGAAAATAGAAGTTTTTCTAAGTCTTAATGGAAATGAAAGCTTTAATAATAAAACAAAAATCGATGTATATAATAAATGAGGCCATAAAATTCCATGCTTGCAAAATCCTGATTTTATTATTAGAAATTAAAAATCTTCGTTTAAAAATGCTGCAAAATTTCAGAATCAGAAAAGTTAAATTGTACATAGTTGCAAAACGTTTCAAATACACATTAAAATTCAATGAAAATATTAAACAAAGTTAAAAAATTCTAGAAAATTACATATGTGAAAAAACTATCCCATTTTAGTTGACACGTTTTCCTGTGATTTTATCAATCTGACAAAAGAAAACCCTAATTCTATACCTCTGTTAAGGAAATCATGTTCATCCTTTATTCTGGCAGAATATTTTAAAGTTTTAAGATACTAGTGTAAAACATCCGACTTTGTTGCAATTCCAGTTCATCACAATCTTCCTCACTCTGGTCATCCTCTGAATTGGGAACAATTTCCTTTATTTGCGATACTACCACAGTTTTCAAATCAATGTCATCAATCTCTGTGAAAACACTTTCAACAGTATTTACGAAATTTTCTACACTTACCCTCAACTTAATACATCTCATCAATCAAATTTTGAATGTCACAGTAATCGCTATCGCTACCTGCATCTTCACATTCATTAGCATCATCGAAGACAAATATGGATTGAAAAAGGCTGATGATGATAATGCAGGACTCTAGACATATTTTAAAAAGACCGATTTTACTTTCCATCTTTCGCAGGTTCAGATGTACTTAATACTACAAAAATTGCAAGAAAAAACTTTCCATCCGCGTCTCGCAGGTTCCGCCTTAATGAGAGACGCGATTATATTTTGGATTTCCGGCTTTGGCAGGTTTCCGCCAAATACAGGTTCCGCCAAATACAGGTTCCGCCTTTCACAGGTTTTACCGTATAAAGAAACGGTCACATATAGGAAGGCGGGGAGAAGGAAAGTGGAGATAGGCGTGGAAGGAGAAAGTGTAAGATACAGTGCGAGCGAGGTGAAGAAGGGAACGGTCAGAGGCACTGGAGTGTGCTAGAGAGAGAGGGAGAGAGAGAGGGGTTGAGAGATAAGAGGACGATATAGGTAGGGGGTAGAAGAAGGCAGAGGAGAGGCGTGTATTATGCGAGGGAGGGAGGGAAGGGATTGGCTGACGAAAGGACGGCCTGAACGAAATAAGGGGGCGGATATCACGCGATAAACACGAGATTGAGAAGAGGGAGGGAGGCGGGATAAAAGAAAGGGTAAGGACAAAGCGAGCCGTGACCATGGGAAGGCGATGCTCTCCACCAGGGATCAGAGAGAGAGAGAGAGACGAGGGTAAATTAGAAACGGCAGTCTGGTGGAAGATATAAAAAAAAGGAGCAAAAGAGTTGGGGTAAAAGCGAATTAAGAGTAGCCCAAGGTATAGAAGGAAATAAGCTTTAAATGGGAAAAAAATAAGCAGGAGAAATCCTAGGTGCGTATGAGAAAATAGGGGGATTGAGTCTGTTATAATACTACAGGTTTGAAAAAAAGCAGATAGCTAGCAAATAAAGAGGAATACAGTGGCATTCATTAAAGTGAAACGGAAGAGGAGAGAATAAAACGGAAATTAAATATGGCACTATAAAACACTTCCTTTCTCACAATCTGAACAATCGATTAAAATTTCTGTAATAATGCTTGTTTTTTTGGAATTAAAACACAATATAAAGATCTTCGAGTGTCCTTTTCGAATGAAAATTCAACTTTTCTCAGTTAAACTGTAAAGTTCGAAAGAATAACGTAAATTTTTGGACGATCAGAACTTTCCTTAGTAAATAAGACTCGTGTCTAAACTTTTAGTTCATGACAAGCACTTAAAAAGTTATAAAATACCGTTGAATTAAACTTTAAGTTATTACAGAAAGCACCGATGCTATGCGCCATTAAAGTAAGGTGTGGCGAAGAAAATGAGACGTGGAACACGCAGGAGTCGCAAGGAGAAGAGGAATAAGATAGTTAGGTAACCCCGGGGCACGGACGTGAGCACCAGGGAGGATATAAAAGAGAAACCGGAAAAAAAGTGAAGGGAAGCACTTGGGCCTGTGAGAGATGGTGGATATAAAAGCTGAGATCGGAGGAGCAAAATAATATAGGGACAGTAGTCAAACAAAGGACTCTTTGGAGTGGGTGTTAAGTGAGAAGACCCTGAGGATCGAGCAAGTGGATGAGGGGGAAAAAAGGAAAGAAAGAGGAGCCCCTGTAAGGGAGTGAGAAAAGGGGCAGCGAAACCCGTGGGAAAGGAAAGGAGCGAGTGGGGAAGGTGGAGAAGAGATAGCGGATAGAGAGAGGGAAGCGAAAAGGAAAGGATGTGTATAAAAAGGGAGATAGAAGAGGAGAGGAGGAATGGAGAGGGAGGAGGAAAATGGGGAGGAAGAAAGGAAGGAGAGAAAAAGTAAAAGGATAAGAGTAGAGACTTTATAGAGTAGCAAAAGAGAGGGACGAATAAAGAGACAAATGTGATAAACGCGAAAAGGAAAGGGAGTGAATGAGAATAAATGGATGCGAATTTTTTTAAGGCGCGTTTCGCTTCCAGCGTGAGGGCCTATTATCGTCGGTCTGTCCGTCCGTCCGTCCGTATGTTCGTTCACGGCTTCTACCGAACGCATTTTCATGAAATTTGATATTGTGGACTTGCAATCAAATATAATAAGAAAATCGAAAAATGAATCACGTACGCCAATCAGGGGTACCACTTTACTGGTGACAAAAATGAAATTTTCGTCATATCTCGTAAAGTATTGCTCATATAAAAATATTTTTCAAATAAAAGTTATAGATCTGGTAAAGAAGAGTATTTACTTTCCTATACATTTTTATCGTAGGAGTAGCCGTTATCGTGAAAATCAAACAAGAATGTCATAATTCGAGTTGAACTAGGAAAATTTCTTGCATGGTTACTTCTTCATTGTTGCTAACATAAACAGTCTCTCAAACAAACTTTTAATTTCCTTACGTGTGCATGTAATATTATTAAATAGGAAGAAAATGGATTATTTATGAAGAAGAAAAACTTTAAAACGCTATTTCCCTTACGTACAGGTATATAATTTCTTTCTAATACTCCATTTCACGAAACGCGCCCATTTGTGATACGTTGTACACTTTCCTAACTTGTTTAACATAGGGCAAGAATAACTCAAGTAACAAGGACTGATAATTTCAATAGGAGTGATGTAGAGCCAAAAGGAAACGAAGGGAAATATTAAGGAAATAAGGGAAGGAACGAGACGATTGCAGGATAAAGTAAGGGAAAGGACGGGAAAATGGAAAATATCACGTTGAAAGCGAATTTTTACGGGGATAGAAATGAAAGTTAGCATGGAGAGAGGGAGAGAATGGTACGGCCGATTTTGAATCGTGTTGTTTTGGGGCACGTTGGAAGAGTTATAGCGAAATAGCGGACAGTAATAATTTTCAGATCTGATAACTATTTTTGTATATTTTCTTCATGAACAAGATGAATTCTTGCCGAAAAATTCTATTACTGCTTTCACTATTTCATCACATGAAATTAATTTCTATTTATTTTCCAATAGATGGGAATTGTGGTATGTCCATATACTTGTAATTATTTAAGTTTAA